>VMDO01003341.1:23370-39357 GCA_007922755.1 Pedetes capensis | reverse complement strand
AGTCAACATCTAATTATTCCATTTCTGCCTAAAATAAGCAACAGCAGCACCCATCCATTTCCATAAGAGTGTGGGGTGAAGCTGAAGGAGCTAGTGAAGTGTTTCACCTTGGTCCTGTGTCTTCCCTCTCCAAGGCACTCTCTAGGGTCTTCATTCTCTAGGGTCTGAGCTGACTCTTCCAAAAGCCCCAGACTCCAGTGAAACACTTTCTGGAACCTCCTCAAATCACTGCTTAGTCAGGTAACAGCCCAACCTGGGGGCGCTGCAGTCCTCAACTTGGCTCATGGGCAAGCTGCCCAGTTCCATGATCGGGAGAGGCTGAGGGGCAGGAGGAGACAGCAGGGACCTCCTGGCCTTCTATGCTGTGGAGGTGGCTGGAGACCTACCATAGAAGGGCAGGTCACAGCTAACAAAGGACCTTCAGTAGCAGACATTGCTAGCAAAGGGGGTCAATAAGTTCTGACCAACTAGAAGAAAGGAAAGACTGGAATCCTTCTCTTCTACTTCTGAATCTCCTTCTCTGGGTCTCATTCTTCATGCCATGGACTCTCTCTGCTGCCTCCTCCTGGTTTTCTCAAAGGATCCCAAGGCTCAGGTGGAATCTAGGCCCCCTACACCTGACCTTGAGGAAACGCCAACCTGAGGATTGCCATTTCCTGTATGCCGATGAATGCCTCCTGCACAGAGCCCCAGCCTGAAGGTGGCCCTGGCAACTACTTAATTCCCGCCCAGCCCTATCTCCCAGGGTTCCAGCCCCCACCAGCAGGGGCTCACAGAAATGCATCTGTCAGGTGAGCCATGGGACCTGAACCTCGGGAGAAGACATGCCCAGCCAACCATGGACAAAACTGTCAAATAAAATGAATTCCCAAAACCTGTTCCTTCCCCTGCACTCATATAAACTCTGTGAATCGCACCACCTCCCACAAGTTTTACAGAGACTAAAAATCATCCTTGACATGCATCCAGTCAGTCACCTCCTATTCATTTCCCAAATTTGTCACTATGATCTCACTGCCCTCACTGTCACTGGGCCCTTGGCATGCCTCACCAGGATTACAGAAACTCTCTGCCAATGGATAGCCCTGGGGAGCTCTCCTTCAACCCCCTTCTCTTTGCTTTAGCCAAAGAAAAGCTTCTAGAAAAAAAAAAAAGAAAGAAAGAACGAAAGAAAAAGAAAAGCTTCTAGAATGTATCCATCCAAGGTCATCTCATTCACCTGTATGCAATTTTCCACTGGGTCCACTGTCTGGAGGACAAAAATCTGAATTCACTATCAAGCATAGAAAAGCTTTTCCCCCTGATGAACTCAGTCTGTCAGCTACCATCCCCCCTGGTCCTGGGTCATAACTGTGATGTCCCATAAACAGGTTGTGATGGACTTCCGGTCAGCATGGGGTGCTGAGTCTTCTATTCCAGCCACAAAGAAGCAATGAATAAAACACACATAGCTGAGCTTCATGAAAGCCAAAGTGAGCTTTCTGTGAGCCAGAAGCAGAACAGAGCCCCAAATCACTAATGGGGACTATGACAAGGTGCTGCTGGGCACTGTGTCCCCAGGGATTGTTTAAAAAGTCAGAGTGGGGTTACCTTTGAAAGGACAGAGACCAGGAGAGGTGCCAGGAGCCTTCTGGAGGTGAACAGTGTACTCTTTCTTGTTCTGGGTTGACAGATGCCCACTCCAAAGAGGCCCAGCCCTGTTCGTTATGCAGGAGCATTCGCTTCATGAAAACTCACCTCTGTATTCATTTGGGGTTTCTGTACTTTTTTATGCTCATTATACTTCAATAGAAATAAAAAATGTCTTGGAGGGAGACAGGAGGCCAGAGAAAGATCCTGCTTTGAGATGCTGTGACCAGGATAGGGCAAGGTAAGAGGTAAGAAGATAGCCCAGTCTTACAATGAGGAGCAAGCCACCCACTGGCTCTGTATGTGGACTGGCATTTTTCTAGCATATTCTAGCACAGAAGAACCATGAAACAACACAAGACTTGGTTCTGGAAGGGGGCCTAGGAGACCAGGTGGAAGCAACTGCAAAACTATCAACTGCACAGTCAAGAAGAGGGGAAAAAATAAAAACCAGGAGGAATAGTCTTTCAAAATGGATCTGCAAATTAACATTTTAAAACATATCTTAACATTGAAGAAATCCAATATTTCTTCATTAGAAAGTTGGTAAAATCAATAAACCACATGAATTCATTCTAGCTGACAGTTTTACAGAGCTGCATAGAAAAGTTCTTCACAGGTATTTACGACTATGTTGTTGTTGTTGTTAGGTGCTGTCGAGTCAGTGTCTGACTCACAGTGACCCTCATAGGGTTTTCAATGGCTGACTGTTTCTTGGGATTGCCTTGGGAATGGATTGCCAGGCCCTTCTCCCATTTTTGTGGTGCTGGGAATTGAACTCAGGACCTCAGAAGCTGCAGCACAGCACTCTACCAACTAAACTAAATCCCAGCCTGCAACTATGTTACGCAAAGAAATTATCAAGCCATAATATCTACTAAAAATATCCAGGAAATATTAGATGAAAACAGATAGAAATGGAGCAATAAAAAGTGAGCATTACAAAAAAAGAACTGAGGAGGAAAGAAAAAAAAAAAAAGAACTAGTTGGAAATCTTATATGCAAAAAAGTAATTATTGAATTTTTTTAAGTGTCAACATTCAGGTTAAATTCTAGACTGTATATAGTCAAAGAGGGGGGAAGGGATGAACTGGAAGATAGTAAGGGGAAAATCATCCAAAACATAGCACAGCAAAAATCCAAGAGGGAAGATATGAAGTGGATCAAGATGTTCCAGCCTGAGGAAGGCCTAGAAGACAGCACGGTAAATGTCCACATGCTTTGTTTTTTGATAATTTTTTGTTTGTTTGTTCCTATCAGTATTCCTACAATTGCCTTCTAATCTCTTCTTTGCACAGAGATTGGGAAGGTGGATTTGAGACCAGAGTTATTGTCCTCCTCCAGGGGAGGAAGCAGGTGTCCTGGTCAGACATAGTTTCTGTGGATTCTGGCTGGACTCTGTTCTGCTGCCAGTCCTCAACCACAGGGCCCTAAGGCAAGTGTGATATCAGTAGAGATTTCCTATGGCTCCCTGACATCAGGATGATAACAACCACTTCCTGATTCTCTGGGCCACAGGGACAGCGGTGGATCTGAAATTTAGGTGCCCACCCCCTTATTTTCCCCCATTGTTTTTGTTGGCATATGCTGTGGTTAGACTGTGTGCCCCAAAAATATACACATTGGAGACTTACAAATTCATTTGTTAAAGGTATTTGGAGACAGGGCCTTTGGGAAGTAATTAGGATTAGATGAAGTCATGAGGGTGGGGCCTCCATGATGACATTAGTGACTTTATATGAGAGGAAGAGACCTGAGCTGGCACACTCATTCTATCTCACCATGTGATGCCCTCTGCCATG
Organism: Pedetes capensis; assembly: GCA_007922755.1. NCBI lineage: Eukaryota > Metazoa > Chordata > Mammalia > Rodentia > Pedetidae > Pedetes > Pedetes capensis. The sequence continues at coordinate 35,926 of VMDO01003341.1, read as the reverse complement.
TTATGAGGCAGCAACAGGCCTTCATCTTGGTGCACACCTGTAATCCTAGCTACTTAAGAGTCTGAGGCCAGAGGATAGCAAGTTTGAGGCTAGCCTAGGAAACATAGCAAGATCCCTGCCTCAAAAAAGGACTGGGGGTTTTGCGAGTATAGCTCAATGACAGAGTGCTTGCTTAGTTCAAGACCCTGGTTCAATCCCTATCCCTGCATGCACACACACACACACACACACACACACACACACACACCCCTCACCAAATGCCAGAGGCATGCTCTTGGACTTCCCAGCTTCCAGAACTGTGAGCTAAATAATCCTCTAATCATTACCCCGCCTTAGGTATTTTGTTATGGCAACAGAAAATGGACTAAGACAGCACCCAATTCCTTACACTAAATCCATTTCTGCTTAAAATACCTAGAGTGGGTTCTGTGTCCCTGAATGATTAAGGCATAATGGCTGTGTTAAAAACACACAGCTTTTTCCCCATAAAATAGAGCCAAAAAATAGTTATAAAACAGGAGAAAAAGATGAGAAAATTCAAGCACAAGTCCATGAAGTCCAATATTCAAATAAAAGGTGTTCTAGAAACAGAACGCTGGGCTAGGGTTTAGTTCAGTTGGTAGAGTACTGCTCTGCACTCTCTGAGGCCCTGAGTTTGATTCCCAGCACAGCATAAATGGGAGAACGATATGGCAACCCACTCCCAATACAATCCCCAAATATTCGCCATTGAAAACCCTATGAATAGCAGAGCCACACTGACAGTGCCAGGCATGGCACAGTGTCAGGTAGAGTTTCATTCTGTTGTACATAGGGTCACTGTGAGTCAGACACAACTCAATGGCATCTAACAACAACACAACAAAAACAGAACGCAGGGGAACCTAAGGAAGCGAACTCATCAAAGAAATCATTCAAGAAATGTTACCAGAACAAAAAAACCCATAAATTTGCAAATTGAAAGTACCTACCTAGTATACAGAACAAAGGATGAAATTAGACCCATGGTGCTATAGTTTAAATATTGAACATTCCCCTAAAGGCCCATATGTTCAAAGTTTGGTCACAGTGAGGCCTACTGGAAGGAAGTTAGGTCATTAGGGGTATTCCCTTAAAGGGGATATTGGGGCCCTGACCTCTTCCAGTCTCTCTCTTCACTTCCTGGCTGCCACAAGGTAAATAGTTCTCGTCCACCACATGCTCCCACTATGATGTACTGTGTCAACTCAGGCCCAAAGCAACAGGGCCAAGTGATCATGGGCTGTAGCCTCCAAAACCATGAGACAAAATAAACCTTTCCTCCTTTTACATTGATCATCTTAGGTATTTTGTCACTTTGACAGAAAACTAATACACATGCTGAGGTTCATCATAACAAAATATCAGACTATTAGGGATAAATAAAAGGTCCTACAAGTTTCCAGATTGGAAAAAAACATGGAAATTATCAAGAAACAGAAAGTGTTCAGATTTCTCAAAAGCAAAAATGTACTCTAGAAAATAGTGAAGCAATGCCTTCAAAATTCCAAAGAAAAAATTTTTTGTTGTTTTTTGTTTGTTTGGCTTTTCTGTTTTGTTTTTGTGGTGCTAGGGATCAAAATCAGAGCCTTGCATATGCTAGGCAAGCACTTTACCACTTAGCTACATATCCAGCCCCCAAAATTATTTCTAGCATAAAATTCCATACTCAACAAAAATGGCAACGACATGTAAGGAGAGAGGAAAAAAACGTTTTTATATGTACAAAGAAATTTTTCAATGTATTTTCTAAGCACTCTCCCTCAGGAAGCTACTTGAGGATATGTTATACCAAAACATAAGGAAGCAAATCAAGAAAGAAGCAGCCATAGAACACAAAAAGCCAAACCTGAAAAGAGCCAATGGGTAACACCATAATAAGGGTTGTGTAGCAAGGGCAACAACCAATCCAGACTGAAGCAGATCAGACTGCTCCAGGAAAGATTTCCTCAGAAAGATAAAATTGACAGACTACTTAATTTTTGGATGTGCTGAGAGAAGATTTACATAACTTGGGCGGAAGTAGTAATAAAAATATAGAAAACTTAGCAAATTAAAAAGAAAGCAATCATGAACTCCAGGAAAAATAAAAAGTTGTGCAGACAAGGAAAAATAGCCATAGCTCAGCTGTGACCAGTGTTATAATGGTCATAATGATATAGATATTTAATAGTGATATAATCAAAAGTGTGATATTGGAAGGATTGAGGGACAAAAGAGTTAGAAGGCAGAAAGAGCTAAAGCTCTATGTCAATAAGGAAAGAAATCCATAAACAATAGCTATAGCAGAAAGATAAACTAGTATAAGCATTGTATTTAGAAATACAGAGGGCAACATTCAAAGAACCAGTTAAGTGTTGAAAAATATTGCTTCTGAAGAAAGACAAATGAGAGAGAGGGAAGAGGGTATGATTTTTTTTTTGTAACAAGTCTTACAGAATAATTTAACTCTTTAAGTTATGTGTATATTGATTTCAAACAAAGATAAAACTCAAGCCATGTGTGCCAGCACAAATTTGTAATCCCAGCACTTGGGTGGCTGAGGTAGGAGGACCACGAGTTTGAGGCCAGCCTGGGCTACATAGCAAGGCTCTGTCTCAAAAAACAAAGGACTGGGAATGTACCTCAGTGGTAGAGTACTTGCCTAGCACATGCCTAGCATGTACAGGGTCCTGGGTTCAATCCCTAGCACTGAAAAATAAATAAACAACCAGAAATCAATAAAATGAAACAATATTAGGAATTACAATATGATTTCTACTTATGCAGAAGGTTTTAAAACACTATGGACAGAAAACTCAGATGTAATTGATAAATTTGTAGACAAATTACCAAAACTGACAGAAAAATAGTCTAACTAAACCAGTAGCTATTCAAATTTTTGAATTAGCAATTAAAGTTCTCTGGCCATGAGAGATATCTGTCCCAGATGGTTTTAGAAACTTATTTTTGTTAACTTTTATAGTATAGATAAACACTGTCTTAAACAAATGTTTTCAGTTCCTGTGACAGTTGTCCTCCCAAATTCTTCTGGCAAGATTTTCAGTGGGACACAGGAAGCCCAGCTACAGCCTACATTTTCCAGCCTCCCTAGCCACCATATGTGTTTGCATGACAAAATCCCCTTCCTGTCCCCGACAGAGCTGGGGCTGGAACCCAAGGCCTGGAGTGCATTAGGCAAATGCTCTACCTTCAAGCTGCATCCCCAGCCTCTCTGTAGGACTGAATTCTTACCTTTAATCCTGAGCAAAAGTGGTGTGCTACAGCTCCATCACTTGCTATATTTTTCCCAGTGCAGTCATAACAAAGTACCACAACCTGGGGGCTTGAAAAATAGAAATTCATTCTCACAGTTCTGGAAACCAGTAGTCCAAGATCAAGGTGTCCTAGGATCAGTTCCTTCTGAACATGATAGGGAAACTCTGTCCCATGCCTCTTTTAGCTCAGAGGGTTAGCTGGCCATCTTTCTCACTGGCATTCCTTGGTCTGTTTCTGCTGCTGTGTCCTTGTGGCTTTCCCACAAAGGCGTGCTGTGCCCAAGCAATTGCTTGAGGAAGACACCAGTTACATTGGATTAAAGGCCAGCCTACTCCAGGATCTCTTAACCTAATTGATTACATCCACAACAACCCCATTGTCAATAAGGTCACAGTAAGAAGTAGTGGGAGTTAGGACTTCAAATTATAAATAAGGGTTTGGGGGGACACTCTTGTTTACAGGGGAAATTCTTGTCCTCCACTCTCTCTAATCTCCTCCTCTCATGGGCTTCACTGACAGAGAGCTGAACCATCTTTGGCCACAAAGATAAAGACACATACCTTAGGAGGTGACAAAGAAACAAAATGAGAAAATTCCAGGTCTCCAAATACCTTACTACATATAATAGGCCCATTAGCCAGGACTATTCATTTCCAAACTGTTAGTAAGAAGTTCACTTCCATCTTATTTAGTCAACTGTATCTGGGCTTACTTACTTTCTTTCTTTCTTTTTTTTCTTCCTCCCTTCCTTCCTTCCTGTCTTTCTTTCTTCTTTGTGTGTGTGTGTGTGTGCATGCGTGCGTGCGTGTGTGTTGTGGTGGTGGTGGTGGTGGTGTTACAGGAGCTTAGCTTTTACTCTAACAAATATGGCTATCCAACTCACTTCATAAAGATCTTAACTTTAGTACCAAAACCCAGTAAGAACAGAACTCTTAGCCAGGCATGATGGAGCATGCCTTTAATCCCAGCAACTCTGGAGGCAGAGGCAGGAGGATTGCAAGTTCAAGGTCAGAGACAGCCTACATAACTGAGCAAGATCCTGACTCAAAATACAAAGTACAAAAAAAAAAACGGACTGGAGGTGTGGCTCAGTGGTTGAGTGCTTGCAAAAAGCATGCGTGAGCTCCTGGGTTCAACTCCCCAGTAACGAAAAAAAAAAAAAACTCTTAAAACATTGTAAAGTAATACCCTTAATGGTAATAAATACAGAGCCTCAAAATGAAATATTTCCAAATTAAATTCAAGGAGATATGTGTATGTGTCTATGTATGAAATGGCTACTTGTGTTTATCTCAAGAATTCAAAAATAGAATATAGGAAAATCTGAGAGTATACTATTTTAACAGATTAAAGGGGAAAATCTACTTAAAAAATAAAAGAAAATATATTTGCCAAAATTCAATATCATACAATTGAATATGTAAGTAAATATACAGTGTATAGTTAGTATGAAGGAATTATTTTTAAATTTGTTTAGGCTTGATAATGGTACTATCATTAATTTTCTTTTTTTAGAGAATTATCTTCTAAAGACATATAGTAAAATATTGCTACATAACATGATATAATGTCTGGTATTTGCTTCAACTAGAACAGAAAGGTGAGAAGTTAGCAGGGGTAGAGATAAAACAAGACTGACCACAAGCCAACAATGATCGAGACTGTGCAGGTGGAAGTTCATCACATTCATCTACCTACTTTTGTATACATTTACATTTCTCCATAATGAAAAGGTAAGTAAATCTAAGCTCCTTCTTGACTTTAAAAGAAAGTAGGGACAAAAGACAATGTCTTTCACCTGACAAAAGTTGTCAATCAAACAGAGTTAAATCCACTTTTGAAGTGACTGTGCAAAGCATTGTCACTAAGGCCAGGGCTAGACCAGGCATGTCCAACCCCGAGGCCACCAGCCACATGCAGCCCAGGACAACTAGTAACGCGGCCCCACACTGTCTTTTAACATCGTGTGTTTTTTAGCATTTATTCTCTTTGTGTTCCCATGTGTAGTTCCAGTCTTGAAGTTCCAAAGCAATACTGTGCATGTTTACAGAACAACACTAAATGCTTCTTTATAACATACCAGGATGATGGCATAGTATCAAATTCTAACCTTCAAATAAACATAAATATGTCGCAGTTGGTAATGTGAGTCTGGTTAGTACCATTGCCCACCACTCAGTAGAGTATAATCGGATTGAGTTTGAAGCGATTCAAAGCTGTTCAAAGCCACTTAAGGGAGCATCAGAGATGAGTTTTTGGCAAACTGGCAAGTAAAATGCTGCAATTGCCAGTAATATTTTTGAAAATCTAATTCAACCCAGTTCTAGAGGTCACAAAATGACATCACAAAATTTACTTGAGAACTCATGAAGAATTGTAACCACTTCCATTGAGCCAGACATTGATAGATGAGTTTCACAAAAACAAGGTCAAATTCCCCACTACTTTTATGTTGTTCTCATTTCTCTAAGGGCTGGGATTTAGCTCAGTGGGTAGAGCGCTGCGATGCAGTCTCTGAGGCCCCCAGTTCAGTTCCCAGCACCACAAAAATGGGAGAAGGGCCTGGCAATCCACTCCCAAGGAAATCCCGAAGCACTCAGCCATTGAAAACCCTATGAGGGTCGCTATGAGTCAGATACCGACTCGACGGCACCTAACAACAACAACAACATTTCTCTAAACTTTATAATAAAAAGTATTTAAAAAAATAAAAGAAGTCTTATTGTGTACATACACTAACAATTCCTCCTTACTCAATGTGGCTCAGGGAAGCCAAAAGGTGACAGACTCCTGAATTAGAGAAAGGGGCTCATTTCCACTGCTTCTACTCAACATTTTATTAGAGGTCCTCACTAACATGACACAAAGGAAAAAAGAAGATGTTTGAGACCCAAAGGATGAGGGAAGAAAAAAAAGTATCCTTATTTGGAGATAATTTGGGAGCATATAAGAAAAAAAGCTGATAAAGTATTAAAACTAATAGGCAAGCTCAGCAAGGAAGTTTGGTAAAAAAAAAAAAAAAAAAAAAGGCACTATATCCATGGTGACACCCAAAATGACCCAGCATCCAGGAAGAAATCTAATAAAAGACGTGCATTCTGAACAAAATTGCAAAACATTAACTGTAGAAAGTATAAGGAGATGGGGGGGATTGGTTTTTGGTGCTGGAGGTTGAACCCAGGGCCTTACGTATGATACCATCAAGCTACATCCCCAGCTCCAAGGAAAGTTGAATAAATGAATAAATATACCATGTTTATGAATAGAAAGTTTCAATTTTTATAATTATACCAAAATGAATATGTTAATTTAATGCAATTTCAATTAAAAAACCAGTCAAATTTTTCTTCTAATTTGATAAGCTTATTCTAAAATTGCCATGAAAGGTCACAGGTTGGCCTGGGGTCATAGTTCACTAGGTAGGCCTCTTGGAGAAGCCCTGGGTTTGATCCCCAGGATCACAAAAGGAAAAAAAGATCAAAGGTCAAGAAAAGGTGAGATAATTTTTCAGAACAAGGTGAGAGAATTTGCCCCACCAGATACCAACACTTTTCTTAAGTCCATAGTAATTAATTCAATAAGATAACTGTGTTAGTCACTTTTTCTGTCACTGAAACAAATACCTGAGAAAAACTTAAAGAGCGGAGTTATTCTTTTGGCTCACAGTTTCTTAGGCTTCACTCTGAGGTCAGCTGACCCCATTACTTTGAGCCTGCAATAAAACTAAACATAATGGTGGTGGGAACGTGTGGAGGAAGAGGCAGCTCACCTAGGGACAGATAGGAAGCAGAGAGACAGAAAGGGACTGAGGACCAAGTATAACTTTCAAAGACCCACCCCCAGTGACATACTCTCTCCAGCATGGGCCTTCCTCCTAAAGTTTCCACAACCTCCCAAAATATCATCATAAATCAGGGACCAAACCTTCAACTCAAGGGCCTATAGGAGACAGCCATGTTGGAGCCGTAACGATAAGCATAAAGGAATAGATCAACAGATCAGTGAAACAGAATAAAGAGCCCCCAAACCCACATATCTTTGGAAAGTTAATATATGACAGAAGAGATGTCCCTAAACATCAGTAGGGAAAGAATGGTTTGTTTAATCATAGAAGTCCTCTGGTTACTCATCTGGGAAAGAAATTAAATGGCTACTTCATACCATATAGAAAACAAATTCTAGATGTTCAAAAGACATAAAAAAAGAAAAACTTTAAAACTTTTAGAAGAAAATATAGGAGGATATCTTTATGATCTCAGGATTGAAATGGAGTACTTAGAACATAAAGCCAGGCACAGTGGCATATGCCTATTATTCCAGCAACTGGGGAGATTAAGGCAAGAAGATCATGAATTCAAGCCCAGAGGCAGACTGTGCAACTTAGTGAGACCATATCTCAAAATAAAAAATAAAAATGGGCTGCAGGTGCAGCTCAGTGGTAGATGACTTGCCTAGCATGCTTGAGGCCCTTAGCTTGAAACCCCCAGTACTGCCAAAAAACAAAAAAGTAAATAAATAAAAGCCCAATCCATAAGAGAAAAGATGGATAAGTTTGACCATAATAAAATGTAAGACTTTCATTTAAATAAGAATGATATCTAAAAGTTTAAAGAGAAGGACCAGGAGAAAATATGTGAAATATAAACAATGACAAATGCATCAGTCCTTTTTGCTCTTAAGATAAGAGCCTTGCTATGTTGTCCAGGCTAGTCTCTAACTCTTAAGCTCAAAGGATCCCTCTGTGTCAGCTTCCGAAGTAGCTGGAACTACAGGCACCTGTCACAGGAGTTGGATGCATATTTTATAAGGAGATATTAAAGATCAATTTAAAACACCCACCATGATGATTCACCTGTAGTCCCAGCTACTAGGGAGGCTGATGAAGGAGGATCTCCTGAGCCCAGGAATTTCAGGCCAGCCTGGGCAACATAGGAAGACCCCATCTCAAAAACAAAAACAATAAAGGTCCATTTATAAGGAGAGATTCCAGTTCCAGCAAAATGCAGTGAGCATGCCTCAGTTTGCCTCTCCTGCTACATGCAGCTGTAAATCCAAGACAGACCCGGGGGTAGCTAGCTTTCTGACCACACTAAAAACAAGATGGCAACTGGCCACCTGAGAAAGGGTAGCAGAATTCAAAGATCCATCCAAACAGGGGTAAGTTTGCCATCTTTTCTCCCTTTAATATCACCAAGCCTGAAGGAAGACCCAAACCCAGGAGCACACACAAGATGAAGAAAGAAAGAACTCCTAGAGAAACCTCTTTTTTCTGGGCTGAGGTAGAGAGAAAGGACCACTAAATATCAAAAAGAGACCACTACTTTACTTTAATTTTTGTTCTCTACTTTTGTTCTCTCCCATTCCAGCCTGGGCAGCACCACAGTAGAGGTACAGTATTAGCAGGTGCCTAAATCTCAGAGGGAAACGGAAGAGTTGTCTCCAGAGTAGGGGGCAAATCTCCACTACTTGTTACTCTTTAATTTGAATAACTGTGGATTTCTCACCAGAAACCATGGAATCCAGAAGGAAGAGGAATATTTTTAAAGGAAAAAAAAGACAAAAAAAGAACCAGTAATTTTATATCTAATTCAATATAATCTTTATCAAAATTCCAACTGCAATTTTCTGTGCAATAATGGACAGGCTCATCTTACAATTTATATAGTATTGCAAGGGGTCCCAAATAGTCAAATCAATTTTAAACAGAATGAAACTGGAAGACTTGACATTTCCTGATTTCAAAGTTTACTACACAGCTACAGGGGGCAAAACAATGTAGTACTGACATAAGGATAAGCATATAAATCAATGGAATAGAACTGACAATCCAAAACTAAACCTACACAACTATACACAATGGATTATTGACAAGGACATCAGACCATTTGATAGGAAAAGAAGTGACCTCAACAAATGGTGCTAAGACAACTGGCCAATCAGAAGCAAAAGAATGAAATTGAGCCCTTACCTCACACCATATACAAAAACTAATTTTAAAAGGATCAAAGACCTAAATATGGGGTGAAGGTATAGTTCAATGGTAGCATGCATGAGACACTAAGTTTAATCCCCAGAACTGAACACACACACACACACACAAAAAAAAAAAAAAAAAAAAAAAAAAACTAAATATCTTAGAATAAAACATAAGTGTAAATCTCTGTGACCTTACATTTGGTAATGGGGTCTTAGATATAAAGTCTAACACATAAGCAACAAAATAAGTAGTAGACGTTCTGCACACCATTAAAATAAAAAGCATGTATCCCAAGTTCACTATATTAAGAAAACGAAAAGACAACCTATAGAAGGAGAGAAAATACTTATAAATCATGTATCTAGTACCCAGGATATGCTAAGACTTCAACAACAGCCAGGTGAAGTGACATACACCTGTAATTCCAGAAACTTGGGAGGCAGAAGCAGGAAGATTGCAAGTTCGAGGCCAGAGGCAGCTCATGTATCTTAGCAAAAAAATGGGCTGCGGGTGCAGCTCGATAGTAGAGTGCTTGCAATGTATGCATGAAGCCCTGGGTTTAATCTCCCAGTACTGCAAATAAATAAATACTAAAAAAAAAAAACATTAAAAGGAGGATGGGGGTGTGGCTCTGTGGTTTGTTGTTTTTAGGTGCCATCAAGTCAGGTCTGACTCACAGCGACCCTATGTGCAACAGTGCAACACTACTTGACACTGCCAGGCCTGGCATTATTATCAGCACTTCTCTGCTATTCATAGGGCTTTCAATGGCTGATTGATATTCGAGTGGGCTGCTCAGTCTCCCCCCTACCCCAGCCTACAATACTGGGTATTCCCAAGTGGTCTCCCAGCCAAGGACCCAACCCTGCTTAGCTTCCAAGATCTGACAAGATCAAACACCAGGTTGGTATGGCTGTAGACTGGCTCAGTGGTTGTTGTTGTTGTTAGGTGCCCTCGAGTTGTGTCCTACTCATAGTGACCCTCATAGGGCTTTCAATGGGAGATTGTTTTGGGATTGCCTTGGGAGTGGATTGTCACATCCTTCTCCCATTTTTGTGGTGCTGGGAATCGAACTCAGAACCTCAGAGACTGCAGAGTGGTGCTCTACCAACTGAGCTAAATCCCAGCCCTGGCTCAGTGGTAGTGCACTTGTAAAGTATGCACAAGGCCCTGGGTTCAGCAGCCCCAGTAACACACACACACACACACAAAAAAAAAAAAAAAAAAAAAAAAAAAAAAAAAAAAAAAAAAAAAAAAAAAAAAAAAAAACAGAAAGATAATTCAAAAATGGGCAAAAGACTTGCTTAGATATTTCTCCAAATAAGATATACAAATGACTAATAAGCACATGATGCTCAACATCATTATTTATTAAAGAAATACAAGCAAAAACCACAATGAGATACTACCATCTTTTTTAAACCCCACACACATAGAAGGTAATGAGTGTTGGAAGAATGTGGGAAAACTAGAACTATCATTCATTGGTGATGGGAATGTAAGATGGTACAGCTGCTGTGGAAAATGCTTGGCTGTTCCTCAAAAGTTAAACATAGAATGTTTAAAAAATTAAACATACATAAGACCCAGGAAATCCACTCTGAGGTGTGCATCCAACAGAATTGAAAGCAGATGTTCAAACAAAAACTTGTACACAAATGTTCATAATAGCATTGTCCATAATAACGAAAAAGTATAAATGACCCAAATGCCCATCAACTGATGAATGGCTAAACAAAATGTGATATATTCATACAATGGAATATTATTCATAGAGAAGAATGAAATACAGATCCATGCTAAAATGAGGATGAACCTTGAAAATAGTGTGCCAAGTGAACAAAGCCAATCACATAAGGTTACATACTCTATAATTCCATGTATATGTAGGGCCCAGAAAACACAAGTCCACAGAGCCAAAAACCAAATTAGAGGTTGTCAAAGGCTAGAAGAGGGGAAATGAGCGACAACTGCCTAGTGGGTATGAAGTTGGTTTTTGATGAAAGTATTCTGGTGTTAGATAATTATGGTAGCTCCATAATATCATGACTGTACTAAATACCACGGAGTTGCACTCCTTAAATCAGTTAAAATGAGCCAGGTATGATGGCACATGCCTGTAATCCTAGCACTTGGGAGGCTATGGCAAGAAGACCAAAGCATATTCAAGGCCAGCTAGGTCTACATAGCGGGTTCTAAGACAGCCTGGCTACACAGTGAGATTCTGTCTCACCTTCCCCCAAATAATAAAATAAATAGGTTAAAATGGTCAATTATGTTGTTCTCAGGTGCCATTGAGTGGGGTCTGACTCATAGTGACCCTATGTACAACAGAACAAAACACTCCCCGACACTGTGCCATACCCAGCACAATTGTCAGTGCTTCTATGCTCTTCATAGGGTTTTCAATGGCCAATTGTTTCAGGATTCTTTTGGGAGTGGGTTGCCAGGTCCTTCTCCCATTTTTGTGGTGGTAGGATCAAACTTAGGGACTCAGAGCACACAGAGCAAGCATTCTACCAGCTGACCAAAGAAATCTACATCCTGTGAAAATATTCTTTAAGAATTAGAGTGAAATAGAGGCATTCTCAAATGAAGGAAAACCAGGGGGATCTGCATCAGAGACCTCTTATAAAATAAATGTGAAATAAAGGAAAATGGTAGCCGAAGAAAACTGAGGACATCAAGAATAAAGAAAAAAATGGTAAAAATCTGGTGAAACTGAGTTCAGAGACCACCTCAAGAACAGGTTTGAAACATTAGACTCTAATGATCAAAGACCAAAGGAATTATGGCAAGACATCAAAGACATCATTCATAAGGAAAGCAAAAGGATATTTAAAAGACAGGAGAAAAAGAAAAGACCAAATTACATGTCAAAAGAGACTCTGAAACTTGCCCTTGAAGGTCAAGCAACCAAAGTAAAAGGAAGTTAAAGAACTAAACAGAAGATCTCAAAAGGCAACTCAAGAAGACAAAATCAAATATTATAATGACATGTGCAAAGACCTGGAGATAGAAAACCAAAAGGGAAAAACACACTGTTTTTCTCAAGCTTAGGGAACTGAAAAAAAAAATCAAACCTCAAGTGGCAATACTGAAGGATTCTATAGGGAAAAATATTAAATGACAAAAGAAACATCAAAAGAAGATAGAAGAAATACAGAGTCATTATACAAAAAAAAAAAAAAAAAAAAAAAAAAAAAAAAAAAAAAAAAAAAAAAAAAAAAAAAAAAAAAAAAAAAAAAAAAAAAAAAAAAAAAAAAAAAAAAAAAAAAAAAAAAAAAAAAAAAAAAAAAAAAA
>VMDO01003341.1:0-23270 GCA_007922755.1 Pedetes capensis | reverse complement strand
AAGCTACCTTGAAGGAATTGGTGAAACAAAGCTCCAGGAATTGATGGAATACCAATAGTGATGTTTCAAAAAACAGATGTAGCACTGGAGGTGCTAACTGGTTTATGCCAAGAGATGTGGAAAACACCTATCTGGCCAACTGACTGTGAAAGATCCATATTTGTGCCTATTCCCAAGAAAGGGGATACAACCAAATGTGGAAATTATTGAATGGTATCATTAATATCACACACAAGCAAAATTTTGCTAAAAATCATTCAAAAGCAACTGTACCAGTACATAGAGAGGCAACTGTCAGTAATTGAAGCTGGATTCAGAAGCAGGCATGGAACCAGGGACATCATTACTGATGTCAGATGGATATTAGCAGAAAGCAGAGAATATCAGAAAGATGTCTATCTATGCTTTGTTGACCATGCAAAGGATTTGACTGCTTGGATGACAACAAGTTATGGATAACATTGTGAAGAATGGAAATACCAGAGCTCTTAATTGTACTCATGAGAAATCTGTACATGGACAAGGAGGCAGTTGTTCAAACAGAACAAGGAAATACTGCTTGGTTTCAAGTCGACAAAGGTGTGTGTCAAGGCTGTATCCTTTCACCCTCTCTCCTCAATCTCTATGCTGAGCAAATAATCTGAGAAACTGTACTTTATGAAGAAGAACCTGGCATCATGATTCGAGGAAGACTCATTAATAACTTGCATTATGCAGATGACACAGCTCTGCTTGCTTGAAAGTGAAGAGGATTTGAAACATTTACTGATGAAGATCAAAGGACACAGCCTTCAGTATGGATTGCACCTGACCATCAGCAATCAGCAAAACAAAAATCCTTACAACTGGGTCAGTATGCAACTTCATGATAAATGGAGAAAAGACTGAGGTTGTCCAAGATTTTACTTTACTTGATTCTACAATCAACACCCATGGAAGCAGCAGTCAAGAAATCAAAAGACACATTGCCTTGGTAAAAGCTGTGGCAAAAGACCTCTTTAAAAGTGTTGAAAAATAAAGACATCACATTGAAAACTAAGGTGTGCCTGACTCATGCCATGGTATTTTCAGTTGCATCATATGCCAATAAAAGCTGGACACTGCATGAGGGAGAGAAGAGAAGAATTGATGCTTTTGAATTATGGTGCTGGAGATGAATATTGAATATACTGTGGACAGCCAAAAGAACCAACAGATCTGTCCTAGAAGTGCAACCAGAGTGCTCCTTGGAAGTAAGGGTGGCTAGACTGTGTCTTGTGTATTTTGGACATGTAGTCAGGAGGGACCAATCCCTGGAGAAGGACATCATGTTTGGGAGAGTGGCAGGCCAACAAAAAAACCCAGAAGACCTTCAACTAGATGGATCGACACAGTGTCTGCAACAATAGGCTTAAATATAAAAAATATAATGTGCCTGGCACAGCGTCAGGGAGTGCTTCATCCTGATGTGCATAGGGTTGCTATGAGTCAGAGCCTACTCAACAGCATCTAAAAACAACAATTCTCCTAAGTTCTTTAAAACATACATGTATTTTAAAAATACATACATTTATACAATTGAATCAGAAATTCTGGCATGGTTCAAGGCAATTTTGGTATATGGAAACTTAATACATACAACTGCAAGATGAAGAGGGGAGGATAAAGGGTCCTAATATGGTGGAGAGGTTTCTACATTACACACGAAGTGACAAAGTATCCATTCTAAGTAGACTATAAAATACTCAGTGTTCATATTATAAGGCCTACAGTAACCACTCCACTAAAAAGTACAAAAAGATAAAGTTAAAAATTTAACAGATAAAATGGAGTACAAAAAATATTTGCATCATCCCAAAGGAGGCAGGAAAAGAGAAATAAGGGAATAAGAAAAAAAAAGAAATGAACAAAAAACAAGCACAAAAATATAGACCTAATTTCCAATATATCAGTGCATAAATTAGTGAAACAGTCCTAAAGGGTTGGGGATTTAGCTCAGTGGTAGAGCGCTTGCCTCGCAAGTACAAAGCCCTGGGTTCGGTCCTCAGCACCGTTAAAAAAAAAGAAAAAAAAAAAAAGGAAACAGTCCTAAAGATAGAGATCGTCAGATTGGATTTTTAATGCAAACAAACAAACAAAAACCAAAGAGCAACCATCTGCTGTCTACAATTTTTAAATATATGCAGGATAAAGGTTAAAGAATGAAAAAATATGTACAATCCAAATACTAGTCAAAAGAAAGCTGGAGTAGTCATATTCATATTGAACAAAAGAGACTTCAGAGCAAGGATAATGTCCAGGGGAAAAAAGGATCAATACATAACAATTTTGAGTTGGTTCACCCAGAAGACATAATAATTTTATACACCTAACAAAAGGGCTTCAAAATATATACAACAAAAGGTAACAGTATTGAAAGTAGAATTGAACAAATCCACAGTAATAGCTGGACACTTCCATACTCCCCTCTGATAACTAATAGAAAAACACTAACAGAAAATATAAAGAACAACATAAAATTATAAGTATAAAACATAAAGCAAACATAAATAACTAACAATTTCATCTACCAACTGGATCCAGTTGTCCTTTACAGAACATTCTACCCAACAAACCAGAATATACATTCTTTTCCAAGGCGTGTGGAACATTCTCCATGACAAATTATACCCAAGGTCATAAAACAAACCTTAATAAATGAGATAGCCTTGAAATCATACAAAGTATGTTCTCTGACCATAATGGAATTAAACTAGCAATCAATAACAGAAAGATAACTGGAGACCCTCCAAACATTTGGAAATTAAACAACATAATGATCCATGGATGAAAAGAAAAGTCCCAAGGTTGGGATTGTTGCTCAATGGCAGAGCACTTGTTTAGCATACATAAGGCCAGAAGTTCAGGTCTCAGCACCAGCACCCCCTAAAAATCTCAAAGGATATTAGAAAATATTTCAAATTGAATGAAAATACAACATATCAAAATTTGTGGGAAGCAGCTCAAGCACTGCTTAGAGGGAAACATCTATTACAAGCTTACATTTGAAAAGAAGAAAAATCTTAAGTCAATATTCTAAGCTCCCACATTAAGAAGCTAGAAGATGAGTAAAGTAAAACCAGAACAATCAGATGGAAGAAAATAATAAAATTAAAAACAGGAACAATAGTGAACATTAATGAAACTAAAATCTATTTTTTTGAAAATTTCAATGAAATTGGTAAGTCTCTGGCCAGACTAACAAGAGAAGGGAGAGGGAAGGAGGCAGGACACAAATTACCAATATCTAGAGTGAAAGATGGTATTACTGTAGACCCCACAGATATTTAAGAAGTGATTAAGAGATGGTGCACACCTATAGTCCCAGCTACTCAGGAGGTTTGAGGCAGGAGGATCTATTGAGCCCATGCATCCTAGGCCACCCTGGATAACATTGCCAAGACCCTATCCCAAAACAATGAAGGAGGAGGAGGAGCAGAAAGAGGAGGAAGAGGAAGAGAAGGAGGAGGAGGAAGAGGAGGAGGAGGAAGATGAAGAAAAGAAAGAAATAATTAAACTTTATACAAGTAAATTTGGTAGCTTGGGTAAAATGAACCAATTCTTTGAAAACCATAAAGATTACCTAATAAGAGACAGGTCTACAGCCATACCACCCTGGTGCCTGATCTCATCTGATTTTGGAAGCTAAGCAGGGTTGGGCCTGGTTTGTCCTTGTATGGTAGACCAGCTAGGAATACCAGGTGCTGGAGGCTTGGGAAAAGGACCTGGCAACCCACTCTCAAAACAATCACCATCAAAACCCTATGAGTAACAGAGAAGCACTGACATAGTGCCAGACATGGCACAGTGTCAGGTAGTGTTTTGTTCTGTTGTACATAGGGTCACTATGAGTCAGACCCAACTCAATGGCACTAATAACAACAATAAAAGATACAGGGTCCAAAAAGCCCCATATCAATTAAAGAAATTGAATTGATGGTTTAAAATAGTCTGATAGTGTCTTTGGATAACACAACTATTCTTTTCTTTCTTTCTTCTTTTTTTTTTTTTTTTTTTTTTTGCAGTACTAGGGGTTGAACCCAGGGCCTTGCGCCTGCATGCTTTGCAAGGGCTGGACCACTGAGCTGTGCCCCCAGTCCATTTTTTTTTTTTTTTTTTTACTTTTTGAGACAGGGTCTCACTAAGTTACGCAGACTGCCTCTGGTCTTGAACTTGCGATCCTCCTGCCTCCGCCTCCTGAGCCTCTGGGATTACAGGCGTGCCCCTCCACGCCCGGTGCCAACAGAACTATTCTTTAGCCCAACTGCTATGGTGGTTACATGAAGCCATGTGTTAAAACTCAAAACTGTACACAAAATATTCAACTGTACTCTACCAATGTCTTTTCTTTTCTTGCAACATAGCCTAGACGGCCCTTGAACTCAAGATCCTCCTGCCTTTGTTCCCCAAGTGCTGGGGTTGCAGATATAGAATACCTCACTAAGATCTGTCTAATTTTAAAATTGTTGTTGTTAGGTGCCATCAAGTTGGGTGTGACTCATGGCAACCCTATGTACAACAAAACGAAACACTCTCTGATTCTGTGCCAGGCACATATTTTCTTTGTTTAAGTCCATTGTTGCAGATGTTGTGTCAATCCATCTAGTTGAAGGTTTTCCTTTTTTTCATTGACCTGCCACTCTCCCAAACACGATGTCCTTCTTCAGGGATTGATCCCTCCTGACTACATGTCCAAAATACATCTGACGCAGTCTAGGAATCCCGCTTCCAAGGAGCACTCAGGTTGCACTTCTTCTAGGACAGATCTTTTTGTTCTTTTGGCAATCCACAATATATTCAATATTTGTCTCCAGCACCATAATTCAACAGCATCAATTCTTCTCCTGTCCCCCTTATTCAGTGTCCAGCTTTCACAAGCATATAATGCTACTGAAAATACCATGGCATGAGTCAGGTGCATCTTTGTCTTCAATGTGACGTCTTTACTTTTCAACACAGCTTTTTTCAGTGCAATGCGTCTTTTGATTTCTTGACTGCTGCTTCCATAGGTGTTGATTGTAGAATCAAGTGAAGTAAAATCTTGGACAACCTCAGTCTTTTCTCCATTTATTATGAAGTTGCATACTGACCCAGTTGCAAGGATTTTTGGTTTTTTGATGTTGAGGCACAACCCATACTGAAGGCTGTGTCCTTTGATCTTCATCAGTAAATGTTTCAAATCTTCTTCACTTTCAAGCAAGCAGAGTTGTGTCATGCATACTGCAGGCTGTTAATGAGTCTTCCTCCAATCATGATGCCAGATTCTTCTTCATAAAGTCCAGCTTCTCAGATTATTTGCCCTGCATAGAGACTGAAGAGGTATGGTGAGAGGATATAGTTTTGTAGCACACCTTTCTTGACTTTAAACCAGGCAGTGTTTCCTTGTTCTGTTTAAACAATTGCCTCCTTGTCCATGTACAGGTTCTGCATGAGTACAATTAAGACTCTGGTATTCCCATTCTTCGCAATGTTATCCATACCTTGAAATGATCCACACAGTCAAATGCCCTTGCATAGTCAATAAAACATAGATAGATATCTTTCTGGTATTCTCTGCTTTCCACTAATATCCATCTGACATCAGCAATGATGTCCCTGGACCCACACTTTCTTCTGAATCTAGCTTGATTTACCTGCAGTTTCCTGTCTGCATACAGCTACAATCACTTTTGAATGATCTTTAGCAAAAATTTTGCATGAATGTGATATTAATGATATCATTCACGTCTGGTTGTATCTTCTTTCCCAGCAATAGGCACAAATATGGATCTCATCCAGTTGGCCAGAGAGCTGTTTTCCAAATCTCTTGGCATAAACAAATTAGCACCTTCAGTGCTGCATCTGTTTGTTGGAACATCTCTATTGGTATTCCATCAATTTTCTGGAGCCTTGTGTTAGGCAAATTCCTTCAAGGTAGCTTCCACTTCATCCTTCAGTCCCTGATCATATGCACCCTCTTTAAATAGTTGCTCATCCACCAATTCTTTTTGGTATAATGACTCTGCATATTCCTTCCATCTTCTTTTGATGTTTCCTATATCATTTAATTTTTTTCTCTGTAGAATCCTCCACAGAATTCTACACTCGAGACTTGCATTATCTTTTCTCTTCCTTATTTTTGAGAAAAACAGAGTGTGTTCTTCCCTTTTGATTTTCTTTCTCCAGTTCTTTGCATATGTCATTATAATACTTGATTTTGTCTTCTTGAGCTGCCTTTTGAAATTGTCTGTTTAGTTCCTTAACTTCGTCATGTCTTCCTTTTACTTTGGCTGCTGGATATCCAAGAACAAATTTCAGAACTTCTTTTGACATGTAATTTGGTCTTTTCTTTTCTTTTTTTTTTTTTATCTTTTTAATAACTTCTCACTTTCCTTATGAATGACATCTTTGATCTCATGCCATAACTTGTCTGGTTTTCAATCATTAGTGTCTAACACATCAAACCTGTTCTTGAGGTGGTCTCTGAACTCAGGTGGGATATACTCAAGGTCAAGCCTTGGCTCTCATACATTTATTCTAATTTTCTTCAATGTCAGTTTGAACCTGCATATGAGCAATTGATGGTCTGATCTACCACCAGCAACTGGTCTTATTTAAGTTTTGATATTGAGTTTTCCATCATCTCTTTCCACAAATGTAGTCAATTTGGTTCCTGTATGTTCCATCTGGTGAATTCCATGTGTATAGTTGCCATTTATGTTGGTTAAAAAATGTATTTGCAATGATAAGGTCATTGGTCTGATGAAATTCTATCATGCGATCTCCAGAATTGTTTCTGTCACCAAGACTATATTTTGCAACTACTGTGAGCCTTCTTCTTTGTTTCCAACTTTTGTATTCCAGTCACCAGTAAGTATCAATACATAATCATTGCATGATTTATTTCAGATTGCAGGAGCTAGTAAAAATCTTCTCTATCTTCATTTGTGGCCTTAGTGGTGAGTGAATAAATTTGAATAATAGTTATATTAATTGGCCTTCCTTGTAGGCATATAGATATTATTCTATCACTGGCAGCATTGTACTTCAGGATAGATCTTGAGATGTCCTTTTTGATGAGGAATGCTACCCCATTTTTCTTTAATCTGTCATTCCCAGCATAGTAGACCATATGATTATCTGATTTAAAATGGTCCATGTCAGTCCATTTTAGCACACTGATACCTAGAATGTCAATGTTTATGTGTTCCATTTCCCTTTTGACAACTTCTAGTTTTCCTAGATTCATACTATGCATATTCCATGTTCCAATTATTAATTAATGTTTACAGTTGTTCCTCCTCATTTTGAGTCATGCCACATCAGCAAATGCAGGTCCCTGGAGCTTTACTCCATTTCCATCATCAAGGTAGACTCTACTTTGAGGAGGCAACTCCTCCTCAGTTGTCTTTTGAGTGCTTTCCAACCTGGGGGCCTCATTTTCTGGCACTATATCTGACAGTGTTTCCCTGCTATCATTGGGTTTTCAATAGCTAATTGTTTCAGGAGTGGGCTGCCAGGTCCTTCTCCCCCATCTGTCTTAGTCTGGAAGCTCAGTTGAAACTTGTCCACCATGGGTGACTCTGCTGGTATCTATGATACCAGTAGCATAGAAATTAATGTTAAAAAGGCCAAATGAATTAATAAGTGGAGACTATAGTTTGGATGTGAAATATCCCCAAAGATCTAGGTGTTAAAGGCTTACTTCCCAGGGTGCTACTGGAAAATGGTGGAAATTAAAATGGTGAGGCATAGGTGAAAGGGCTTCTGGTGACTCAGAGCATGCCCTCAAATGGGATTACACACCTGGTCACTTTCTTTTTCTTTTTTTCACATCCTCCGTCCATAAGCAGAAGAGTTTTGCTACACCACATACTCACGTCATGACATGCTGCCTCACCACAGCCCAAAAAGCATTAAGGCAACAGGATGCAACAAAAAACAAACTGAAACCTCTAAAACTGTGAGCTAAAATAAACCTTTTTGCTTTATCCATTTGTTTATCTCAGATATTTGTTATAGTAACAGAAAGGTAACAGAGTATACAATTGTAAACATTGGCAGAGAAACAAAAAAGCAAACATTATAATGATGTTCAACTCCCTTAGTAATTGGGGAATGCAAATAAAAGAACAGTAAGAAAACATTTCCTATTCAAAATTTGATGATAGTAGTATGGGGAGGATGTAGATTAGCAGTCTCACATATTTCCAGTAGTTCAGTTCATCAATCTCTTTGGAATGGAATTTATGAGATGGAGCTAAAAATGAGCCTGCCCTTCTTCCAGAGATACCTCTTCTGAAAATTCCCTTAGGATTTTACAGCATTCTCTATAATAACAAAACAGTTTTAAAAACTAATGAATTAAAACATGATATATTAGTATGTAGCAGACTTTTACACAGTTATTTTAAATGATTTATATGATATTTCATTTATTTTATTTTATTTTATTTTATTTTATTTTATGGCTTTTGGAGACAGGGTTTCACCATATAGTCCAGGCTGTCCTGGAACTTACCATGTAGACCAGGTTGATCTTGACCTTGCCCTGATCCTCCTGCCTTAGTCTCCCAAGTGACTGCCTTAGTCTCCCAAGTTAGAGGCATGCACCACCACATCTGGCTTTTTTGATATGTATTTTAAATAAATGAACTCAGAACTATGTGTAACCAGCAGGGCATAGTGATGTACACTTGTAATCCCAGCAACTTGGGAGGTAGAGGCAGGGGAATCATAAGTTTGAGGCCAGAAGCAGCCTGTGTAACTTAGTGAGACTCTGCCTCAAAATAAAAAGCAGAAACACAGGTTGGGGGTGCAGCTCAATGGTACAGCACTTGCAAAGCATGAGTGAAGCCCTGGTTTCAACCCCCAGTACTTCGGAAAAAAAAAAAAAAAAAAAAAGAACTATGTGGAGTCAATAAAAATTTCAATAATATTAAATACAAAAGAAACCTATGAAAATGACACTAGTTATATAAATTTGAAAACACGCAAAAAATGTTATATATTGTTGGTAGATACCTATAATTGCTTTAATAGAATAAAAATATGCCTGAGAAATATAAACACAAATTCAAGATAGTTGCTACCTCTGAGAAAAGAGGGCAATTCAGGATAAAGTATACAAGGGAACTTCCATTGCATCTGTAACTTCTGTTTTCTTTCCTTTTTAAGAAAAATTAAGCAAAGCAAAATATTGGAGTTCAGTGGAGACAAATGGTAGATCAATGGAACTTCATTATGTAATTCTTTGTATTTTTCTTGTATTTTAAATATTTCATAATCAAAATAATAATTGCCTCTCTATACAACAATTCATCATAATGGTTAAGGTCCTTTAACCATAAGCACAAAAGCTAGATTCCTTGGACTCTAGGCTCATTTCTAGTGCTCATTAGCTGTGGGATTTTGACAAATTATTTAAGTTCTCTTAATTATGTGGAGCTTCCATTTTCTTATCTGTAAAATAAGGATAATAATACTACTTTTGTATTCATCAGCTTCCCATTAGTAAAACAAAATATGGGGGCAAGGGGTGCCCTGAGGATATGGCTCAGTGGTAGAGCACTTGCCTAGCATACAAGTTCAGTGCCAGCCTGTTCTACATAATGAGTCCCAGACCAGACCAGCTTGGGTTACACAGACTGACCAGGTCTCAAAAAAATAATAATAATAAATTTAAAAATTAAAAAATATATTGTTGTTGTATTAGGTATTGTTGAGTCAGCATCCAATTCATAGCAACCCTATGTACAACAGATGAAACACTATTGTGTTTCTCCACTAGTCAGAGGCTTTTCAATGGCTGACTGTTTTTTGGGAGTGGATTGCTGGGTCCTTCTCCCAAGTCTATAGCGCCTGCTATTCCCAAGTGGTCTCAGATCCAAGTCCTAACCAGGCCCCACCCTGCTTAGCTTCTGAGAACTGACAGGATCAGGCACCACAGTGGAATAGCTGCAGGCCATAAAAAATATAGAGATAAACAGATGTAGATACAGATTTGAGGTAATCAGCTCTCAGTTCTGGAGGCTCTGGTCCATCGCTTTGGGTCTCTGGGGAGGGCATCCCATCATGGCGGGAGCACATCATGGTGAAACACATGGCAAAACAAGGCACACACATGGGGAGCCAGGAAGTAGAGACAGATGACAGGTGGGACTCCAGGCTCCCCTTCAGGGGCACACCTCCAGTGACTTCAAGTCCTCCCACTAAGTCCCTCCATCACTGCCCAATAGCACCCTTTTGAGGACCAAACCTTTGAGACCTGGGCCTGTGGGGGAACATTCAACATCCAAACCGTAATAATTTTCCTTATGATATTTCTGTTAAGATTACATGAGTTAAAATATAAGATGCTAGCCACGTGTGGTGGTGTATACAATCAGGAGGGAGAGGCAGGAGGACCGCCACAAGTTTGAAGTCAGCCTGGTCTACATTGCAAGTTCCAGGCCAGCTGGGGGCTACACAGCAAGACGCTGTGTCAAAAATAAATAAATAAAAAACTAGAAGAAGAAGGAGAAGAAGGAGGAGGAGGAGGAGGAGGAGCAGCAGCAGCAGCAGCAGTAGCAGCAGCAGCAGCAGCAGCAGCAGCTTAGCAAAATGCCAGGAACAAAGCAAACACATATGCTAACTTTTTAATTATGATCCCTCATCATTTGAAACTTGGTTGTCATCACTGCAAAGCCCTCTTAAACACATCTCAGCCATCTACCAACTCAGGCCAAGAAGAATTGGACACTCTGCCCTGACTTTTAACCTTGCTTAACTGTGTAGCTTAACGATTTGTTTGCCTGCTTTCATAACTATCCCATTTACTTATTTATCTTTGTATCCTAAATGCCTGGCAATGGAAAGCATAAAAGAATCGTCACAGATGACCAAAAGATCAAGCAAACAAATGAAGTGAATAGCCACTCTTTCCCTAATAAACCCACTGATGTCACTTCTGTCTTCCCTCCTCTTCCCAAGGGCCTTGAACTCCAGCAGGCTGGCTGAAATCACTCTAGTCTCAGAAGAAACACTTAACAAAGAGTCACAACTCCTGACAAACATTCCTCTTCTTGCATAATAAAAAAAAGAAGAAGCAGAAGCAGAAGCAGAAGCAGAAGAAGAAGAAGAAGAAAAGCTCATCTGTAGAAGACAAGCTTCAAACAAAGGAAAGAGTTTCTAATGGTGGAATTTCAGGTCCAAAGGCACACACGCCCCCAATTCCCACTCTCTCTATTATCTGTCCCTGCTCAGAGAGGCACTATCTTCAGTGAGAAATATTGGAAAATAATGCAGAAACAAGAGCTCCCAGGGAAGAAGTTGTAAAGGGTCTCTTCAAAAGTTGTGCATGAGTGACATTTATAAAAACACAAATCATATTTTGAATAAGTAGAAGAATGTTTCTAATTTACTGGGGGAGCTGGCTTGTTTAAATCCTATTGTGAATTCTTTCTTAAGACTTAAGTAAGGAATTCTTTTGTTAAGTAAATATTCAGGCCCTTCCTTGCCAAAAGCTTTTGAAATCTTTGCTGTAATTATGCTGATGTTTTCTGTGTTTATATGTTAAATGCCTCAAGCTTAATTGTTAATGGGTAAATAAGAGAAGCCACTAGGTCCCTGCCAAAAGAGGCCCAACAGCTGAGGCTTAGAGAACAAGAGCTCCCTGGGACTCCCCTGGAGAGGGTGAGGACCGTGAGAGGTCGGGAGCAGCCAGGGCTCTGGTCTCAAGGATGCTGACCCTGCTACTTGCTGAGGGAGCAAGATGGAGAAAAACCTGAGAGTGAGAACAAAGGCCACTTGACAGTGGTGGGCCTGGGCCCACGCAAAGGTATCTTGCAGAGTTCTGGCCTGTTTTGTGGCTCCACAGTGCCAAGAGATCAGAAATTCCTGTTGCTCTTGGGAAAACCAACCAAAGAAAATGACACAACTGGATGAACTATCTACCAGTGGACCTATCTGTGGTCCCAGGCTAACGGCCCAAGGCAGGTGGTCTGCATTACAACTGCTCTCCCATTATGCAGACTAAGCTGTGCCACCCACCGTAGGCATGTTATTAGACCTCATTCTTTGGGGAACTCAGCAGCACCATGGGAGGGAGATAAGAACACCTACCTCATAAAGGCTTTATAGAAAATTAAATATATTAATAGGGTGGGGATTAGCTCAGTTGCTAGAGTGCTCCTCTACGCTCCCTGAGGTCCTGGGTTCAGTCCCCAGCACTGCAAAAACTGGAGAAGGACCTGGCAACCCACTCCTAAAACAATCCCCCAAACAATCTGCCATTGAAAACCCTATGAATAGCAGAGAAGCACTGACATAGTATGGGGTGTGGCACAGTGTCAGGGAGTGTTTCATTCTGTTGTATATCAGGTCGCTAGGAGTCAGACCCTATTCAACAGCACCTAACAACAACAACAACAAAGTTAACATTGCAGAAAAGTGCTTAGAACCATGCCGTGGCACATAGCAAGTGCTATGTAAATTCAACATTTAACTGAGAGTTAAATAAACATTGTGTTAGATTTCCAAATACCAAATTTGTCTGGAATGGAGGTGCTAATAACATCTCTCTGGGGCTGCAGGCGTACTGAGTGGAAGAGTACTCGCCTAGCATGGATGAGACCCTGGGCCCAATCCCAGAACCACAAAAAAACGACAAACAAAAACAGTCATAGCTCCTCAGCCAGTTTACTGTACCTACTGGGTAGGACTTGTGAGTTGCCATATGGGTTTAATCAGCTCCTTCCAATCCACGCACATCTAAATAGACTCACGTTTCTAGATGCTGTGCCACATCAGGAAAAAGACATGCAGAAAGAACACAGGGATTTGGAAGCAAATGTCTCTATGTTTCTGTTGCACTCAGCCTGGCATATTTAGATCAACACAGCTTTCAGTGTCCAGAGGACCAGGAGCCTTTCCACTTTAGGTCCTGGGAGCCCTCAGGTCTTGGCAGAAGCAGGCTGGGGCCTCCAGGCAGGCCAGTTGATCTGCAAGGTCATCTTAGGTCTTCTGGGCACAGCAACCTTGAATGGGAAGTCAGCAGACCAGTGTAAGGCTGGAGCTAACTGGAAATCTCTCCACGTAAGTGGGCTGGGGAAGCCTTTTCCAGGAAGTAGGATGGAGAGCGGAGGCACTCAGAGGGTGTGAGTGGGGCTAGGCAAGGTGGCTGTCTTTAGATCCTCCTGCACCATGACAGATGGTGAGTCAAAGGTAAGGGTCTCATGCAAGTGGCAGGAAAAAACTGCTGTCAAGGCTCAAAGTTCTAGAGTTGAAAAGGGTACTTCAGTCCCAAGCAATGAGTCGCTAGCTGCTAGCTACGTGGGTCTAAGCTGCTAGGTGCAGAAGGTCCCTGAGTTCTAATCGTGGCAGGAGAGCCTGCCATGGGTCTGGCGGGGAGACAGGGAGGCTCATTCCTCTCTCTGGGAGAGTTCAGCCAGAGTCAAGCTGGGTCCAGAGCAGGGGCCTGCCAAGTCCTGGCCTCAGACTCCTGTGTTAGCAGAGAGCCCTAGACTAGCAGAGGCCTCCAAGGAGGACTCACCTGCATTCTGGGGAGGAATCTGAACGCATCCCTGGGGGGTCCTCAGGATCCACCCTGGGCAGCTCCTCCTCGCTGCTGTTCGAATTCTCACTTGTGTTTGTGTGTCACTTTTATCCACTCGCTGAGCCCACCTGATCCCTGCAATCACACTTTCAGAGTAGACAGAATGAGGCTTCTTGGGCATTTGACAGCCAAGGAGGCAAATGGTTAGAGACTCCAAGGGTTAGAGACACACCCAGGGCCTCGGGGCCAGTAACAGCTGAGACAGGGGCTGGCAAGGAGCTCAGGGGTCCAACACTTGCCGAGTGTGCTCAAGATCCTGGCTTCCATCCCCAGCACTGAAGAGGGAAAAACAGAAGTTGGGACAAGCCGCCTGGGCACCTGGCCCCGCCTGTCTCTCCACTCTGCTCTTGGCCACATCCTGTCTCATTTTTGAAGGACCCCAAGGAAGAGGGGGAAAGCATGCTGCAGTCATGGAGCACCAGGACCCACCCCTATCTTCCCATCAGAACCACAGCCAAAGGCCACACGTAGACCAAGGCAGGGCAGTGGTGACAATGCATAGACCTCAGTGCTCAGAGGCCCCCACCCCTCCATGTGCCTGCTCCTCCCCTAGCCTGGTGGCCACTCTGGGGTGTGTCTCTGAGACCCAAGGCCCCAGGCCATCACACTGGGCCACATGGTGCCTTCCTTTCTCTGGTCTTCAGAACAGCTGGTCCTGCTCAAGACCCAGAGATGGTTTCCCAGGGGCCCCAACACTTCCATCTGCCCAGGCTGCTGGGAGGAGAAGGGGACACTGCAGATGCTGCGGGCCAGCCTCCAGCAGGTTCCTGCACTTCCCATCTGTGACTGACCCTGCCTTCCCCTCATGTTGTGAAAGGGGCTGGCTTAAATGTCATGGATACTGGAGACCATCCTGCCAGGGCCTTGCAGAAACCAGGGAGAGGTGTCCAGGCCAGGGAGGAATGAGGCCCTGCTGAGAAAGGACTCCTCACGAAGCTGGGATTGGCCAGGGGCTCTGGGATTGCCCACGGAGGGAGGGGAGATGGAAGGGAACAAAGGGGTGGAACTGCGAAAAGAAAGACAAAGAACGGGCAGATCCGAAGAGCCAAGAACGCAAATCATGTGCAGATGCGCCGGTGAGATGCTCCACCAAGGTCCCCGGGGTGGGGGGAGGTGCCTGCCACCAAGGGCCTCGGCCCAGTGAATGTGAGCTGTGTGTGAGCAACGCTGCTGAGTCACCCTGTGTGTGTAATGATCCTATCAGCGCTGAGTCAGACAGCATGTGTCAGAGTGCAGTGGAGTGTGTGTGTGTGTGTGTGTGTGTGTGTGTGTGTGTGTGTGTGTGTGTGTGTGTGTTCCGGAGCACAAGCCTCAGGGCTGCCTGTGCCCAGAGTGACAGTGGAGTATGAACGGAGCCAGAGAGCGCCGCAGCGTGCCGAGCACTCCGGGGGAAGCTGTGTTTAAAGGGCACCACGCTTCATTCACACCGTTCATCACACACCACATTTCTGAACGTGTTCCAGAGAGAACCATCTGTCCCCTCTTCCTGCCGAAACCCCCCTACGGAGCAGCAGTGCTAAATTCTTCAGGCTCATGGGGTTGTTTTCTGAGTCAGAGAGGAGCAAGGTCTTAGAGTCCTACATTCCAATCCTTGTGTTTTACAGAGGGAGGGGCGGTGGCCAGCCGGGAAAGCGGGAGCCTCGGCAAAGTCACAGAGCTAGCTCCTGGCAAAGCTAGGTGCAGATCGGGTGGCCTGACCTCCCAGCTCAGTAATCTGTCTGCCAGCACAGAGTGGGTCCTTTTTAGGGATGTGATGGCACCACTCATTTTAACTAAAATGCACTCAAATTCTCCCACAGATTCAAACACTGAGGTCCTCTCCTTAAGCCAACAGTGGATGAATAACCCAAAAGGCAAAGCCAGGGCTTCTCTGTCCAGACAACCAGGCAGAGACAAAGACTCATTCAACCTTTTTCCCTAGAGCCCTGGTCTGGCCCCACCCAGCTCAGCAGGAGCCACAGGCAGCCAGTACTTGAGTCTCTAGCTCCACAATGGGCCAGGCTTTCAGCAGCCTTGACCTTTGTGATTCTTAAATTGCTACAAGCCACCTACAGGGATGTCTCAGGTAGGATCCCTGATGCTTCCCTGGCCCCTTGCTGGTGGTCATTCCACTGCTCAATTTCACCTGCCCACAAAAATGAAAAAATAAAAAGGGATTGGTTTTAGCAATTCCAGGGAAAGGGTTGAATAGAGAAAGTGCCTGAACCTATTAGCTACTCAGATGAAGTCTGGAGATTATCTATGGGGTTCAATTGCTCATCCCATCCATTCCTCTCAGATGGCTCAGAGTTGATGGGAACTTCAAAGGGATCACTTCAGCCACTGGAGTGATTATTCTTATTTTATATTAATTAAGTAGTTACTATATCCACTGCACTGCTGAGGCCATTCAACAGGCACAGGCACAGCCTTGGATCCCTAGAGAGCAGAGATTTACCATCTCATTTATCTGGACTTCAAAGGCCTCTCACTCCCATAACACCCCTTCACTGACCAGAGGCAGCTGAGATGCTCAGAGCAAAGGCAGGTTGAAGAGAAAGCAAAGGAGTCCCTGCTCCAGGTTAGATCTGAAGCCAGACTGGTTGTACTTCTGGGTCTGAGTTCTGCATTCACCAGGTGTCTTCTAAACCCATGCCCTGGGAGTGGGAGTTGTATGTCTTCTTGTTTTGCTTTGGTGTTTCTTTGTTTGCTTGTGACAGGGTCTCACTCTGTAACGCCAGTTGGCTTGGAACTCATAGTCCTCCTGCCTTAGCCTCCCAAGCGCTGGGATTACAGGTGTGTACCACTGAGGCTGGCAGGAGGATGTCTTCCTGTGCAGTGGACAGACTGACAGAAGAAACACTGACATAGTAAGTATCCCTCATATATAGCATATAGGCCAAAAGAGTAGAACAACCCAATGTTTCTTTGAATATAAATAAATATATGTACAAAGATATTTATTTCAGCATTATATGCAGTAAACAGCAAGAAGCTGTAAACTATCTGAAAAATGCCTGGATAGATTAAATAAATCATGGAACATCCATATAACAATGACAATGCAGCTATAAAGAAGAATGAGTTATATCTACTTAAAAAGTAGTACAAGAAGTCAGGCATGGTGGTGCCCACCTGTAGTCCCAGCACTCAGGAGGCTGAGGCAAGAAGGTCACAAATTCAAGGCCAGCCTGGGCTACATAGTAAGACCCTGTCTGAAAACAAAGCAAAACAAAAAAATAGGGGTACATGATTATTGGGTTTAAAAAAGTGAAGTACAAAATACCTTATTTTGTATTTAAAAATTAAAAAGGATAGCCTATAAGCAGATGTATAATTTTGCATATGTTCAAAAATGTGAGACTATATCTCTGTGGGAAAATATGCATCTATGTGAGAAAATATGTATATGGAAAAAAGTGAAAAGATGCACATGAATCTAGTTACATTGTTTATGACAGGGTGGGGTTAGAATGAGAAAGAAAATTAATTTTTGTATATTCTCCATGACTGATAAATATGAATTCTTATAACCTTAATAAAGAAGAATAAAGTGTATCACAAAAATAAAGAGAACAAATAAAGACCGGTTTATAGATGCTTCCTGGCCACATTCAACACTGATGCTTGCCTCCGTGTGAAATGACTCACCTACTGTGACATTTGGAGAGCTGGCAGCCATCACTCGAGAAAACATGGCACATTTGGCCTCTACCACAGCTTCACAGAACAAAACAAGGACTGCGGCTGTCAGCTCAGAAGACAAACACTGATTTGCATAAACATATGTGACATAAATTTATTCAATGACTTTGAGATAGCTCACTCCAAACAGATAAAATTCATTAAAAGTAGTGCAAAGTGTATGCTAACTCCCTACTATCTACCTAGGATGTTGAAAATGGGGAGACAGCACAGATCCTTCAGTCACAGGCTGGATGAGGAGGAGAGAAGGGGCAGGGGAAGAGGACTAGCTATGTGTGTCAGGCACTGGGCTGAGTGCTGTGCTGATGTTAATGCTGCCTGATTTTTAGGACAACCCTGCAAGGTTAAAAGAAAGAGAACTTGGACATGCATGCACACACACACACACACACACACACACACACACACACACACACACACACACATTCACTAGAAACAATAGAACAAAACAAGAGGAGGAGACCAGCCAAGAGTAGATAGGCACAGGGAAGCAGCACCCTTGGCTTCCAGCATAGGCAGGGTTCAGGCAGGGTCCTCAGCAAGCCACCGCAGTGATCATGGCAGTGTTCCCTTTGGACACTTAGCCAGGAGCCCTGCTAGCTTGGCACTTCTGGGCTCACTTTCTCCTGCTTGAGACCCTGAAGCTCTT
Source organism: Pedetes capensis (assembly GCA_007922755.1). Classification (NCBI taxonomy): domain Eukaryota; kingdom Metazoa; phylum Chordata; class Mammalia; order Rodentia; family Pedetidae; genus Pedetes; species Pedetes capensis. Next base: position 5,346 of record VMDO01003341.1, on the reverse strand, counting down.
GGAAGTGGAGCCTAAGCTTGAAAGGAAGTGGTATTAGTCAGGACTCTTCATTGCCCATGTTGTTGTTAGATGCCGTTGAGTTGGTATCCGACTCATAGCACCCTCATAGGGTTTTCAATGGCTGACTGTTTCAGGATTGCCTTGGGAGTGGATTGCCAGGCCCTTCTCCCATTTTTGCGATGCTGGAAATTGAACTTGGGACCTCAGAGACTGCAGTGCAGCGCTCTACCAACTGAGCTAAATCCCAGCCCCCTCATTGCCCATGAGAGAAACCTAATTCAAACTAGCAAAACATTGACTTATTTGACTCCTAGAACTAAAAATGTCCACAATCAAAGTCAACATCACAATGAAAGTCAACATCACGATCAAAGTCAACACCACCAATCAGAATGGCTTCTGCCTTATTGAGATCAGGGATCAGATGGTATGAAGCAAGATTCTTCTGTCCCTGTGGTTCCTCTGTATTAGCTTCATTTCTTCAGGCAACCTTCTTGGTTGAACAGGGCAACAGAAATGGTCCCAAAAGTTCCATGTTATTTGGTTCCTTCCAACTAGCTATTCCCATGGGTGAGGCAGGGGGGAATCACTTCTTTCCAACAGTTTCAGCAAAAGTGTCTGCAGTGAGTCTCATGAGCCCAGCTTGGGTCCAGTTCTGGATTAAATTCCTGGTGATCTGTTTGGCCAGGCTGAGCCAGCCCTTCCCATACAAAGTGTGTGAGACACTTGCCATCATTATAACAAAATACCTGAGAAAAATAACCTTATCAGGAGAAAAGTTTTATTTTGACTCACAGTTTTGGAGGTTCTACTCCAAGATTGAGGCTGAGGTTTAGCTCAGTTGGTAGAGTGCTGCGCTACACTCTCTGAAGACCCTAGTTCAATCCCTAGCACCACAAAAATGGAAGAAGGATGTGACAACCCATTTGTAAAGCAACCCCAAAATAATTAGTCATTGAAAACCCTATGAGGGTCACTATGAATTGGATCCAACTTAAACAACAATGACTCTAAGATCAGGCTTTGGTCCTCAGGTGCGTGCATCAGAAGGCAATGCAGGAACTGTGTGGTGGATCTAAATTGCTTATATCTTCAGCCAGAGAGCAAAGGGAACTGGACGGATCAGGGTGCTCATATTTCCCCCAGAGGCACACCCCCAATGACCTAAGGGCCTCACATCAGGCCCCACCTCTCAAAGGTCCTATCACCACCCCCAGTAGCACCACCTGGGCAATCAAGCCTCTAACACAGGGGCCTTACACAAGAACTTAGCATAGACAATATCCAAATGGTAGCACATGGACTAGAAATGAGGGAGGGCCACCTCAGCCAAAATTGGAGGGTGAGTACCAAAAGAAGAAGGGAGGATGTTGGGTATGCAGACTATAGATACCCATCACAATGTCTCAGAGAAACCAACCAACTAATTGTAAACCATGAGAAACTGATTGTTGTCAGGTGCCATCAAGTTGGGTCCAATTCATAGCAACCCTATGAACAACAGAACAAAACACTACCCAACACTGCGCCATGCCTAGCACAATGTCAGTTCTTTTCTGCTATTCATAGGGATTTCAATGGCTGATTGTTTTTTTGGGAGTGGGTTGCTGGATCTTTCTCCCAAGCCTATAGCCCCTGGTATTCCAGAGAGTCTCCCATCCAAGTACTAACCCGGCCTGACCTTTCTTAGTTTCTGAGATCAGACAGGATTGGACACTAAAGTGGTAAGGCTATAGGCCTTGGGGTTGTTGTTAGGTGCCATGGAGTCGCATCTGACTCATAGCAACTCCGTGTACGACAGAACAAAACACTCTCTGACACTGTGCCATGCCCAGCACTATGTCAGTGCTCCTCTGCTATTCATAGGGTTTTCAATGGCTGATTGTTTTGGGAGTGGGTTGCCAAGTCCTTCTCTCATTTTTGTGGTACTAGGCATTGAACCCAAGACCTCAGAGCCCACAGAGCAGCACTCCCCCAACTGAGCTGGTAGGCGTTGGTTATTTACAACTGCATTTCTTGGCAACTAGAAGGCCTTTGGAAATTGCTCAGCACAATGATAGAAATTCTGAAGATTCTAAGGACTCTCTTCTCCCATTGCCAAGATTAAGGGTCCAGGGAAGGGTATAAGAACCCTCTGAGAACTCTCACCAGTGAACACCCAAACTGTCCAGCTCCAGTGCTCTGCACAGGATGTGGGGGGCGGGGAGGGTACCATCACCAACAGAGCTGTGCTGGCAGAAAGTTCCTGATGACAAGGGGGCCAGGAAGGTCCTGGGAAGGGCTCTGGACTAAGTGCCCAGTACCTAGATGCCAGCTCACATTCTGCCTCTAAAAAGTCATATGACCTTGAACAAATGCCTCAGTTTTCTGGGGTCAGAGTTCTCATGTAAAATCGAGGCAGGGCAAAGTAAGATGACAGCCAAACCTATCTCCAGCTTTAAATTCTGATTCAGGGTCACTAATCAGAACAAGTTCATGGGCAAATAAACTCTCACCCATTAATAAATGAATGAACAAGTAAGTGAGAAAATAGCAGGACAAAAAGTCATTCTACACCAGTCAAATCTGTGATATTTTGAGCAATAAAATAAGTGATAAGCATGATGGACTGTAACCTATAAACAAAGTTATCATCTGTGAGTTCACCATCCATCCATCCATCCATCCACACGTGGAAAGATAAATGAAAAGCTCTTCTTACAGTAAAACATCAGCTAGTACATAGGGTTTCTTTGTTTTTGTTTTTGTTTTGTTGTAGTACTGAGGAGTTGAACCCATGGCCTTGTGCATGTTGGGCAAGCACTCTACCATTAAGCTGCACCCCCAGTCCATCAGCTAGGACCTAAACAAAGAACACGGAGGTTGGAAAGCCATCATTGAATATTAAAACAAACATGTCTAAATTCTAGTGCTCCAAGTACAGTGGGGTGACTATAGATCACAATAACCTACTATATATTTTATGAATAATAAAGCAATGATAAGGAGATGGAAATGGTAATGACTCTGGTTTAATCAGTGTATATTGTAAACATTTACTGAACTATCACACCATAGCCATAATTATGTACAATTATCATGTGTTAATCAAAAATTTAAATAAAAAGTGTTTGTTGTTGTTGTTAGGGGCCGTGGAGTCAAGTCCAACTCATAGCAACCCTATGTACAGCAGATCAAAACACTTGCCGATTCTGTGCCAGGCAAATGATCTTATTTATGTTAAGCCCATGTTTGCAGATACTGTGTCAATCCATCTGGTGGAGGGTTTTCCTCTTTTGCGTTGACCTGCCACTCTCCCAAATATGATGTCCTTCTCCAGGGATTGTTCTCTCCTGACTACATGTCCGAAATATGTAAGACGCAGTCGGGCCATTCTTGCTTCCAAGGAGCACTCTGGTTGCACTTCTTCTAGGACAGATTTGTTGGTTCTTTTGGCAATCCATGGTATATTCAATAGACGTCTCCAGCACCACAATTCAAAAGCATCAATTCTTTTCCTGTCTCCCTTGTTCAATGTCCAGCTTTCACAGCCATATGATGCCACTGAAAATACCATGGCATGAGTCAGACGCACCTTTGTCTTCAGTGTGACATCTTTGCTTTTCAATACTCTAAAGAGATCTTTTGCCACAGCTTTTCCTAGGGCAATGCATCTTTTGATTTCTTGACTGCTGCTTCCACGAGTGTTGATTATAGAACCAAGCCAAGCAAAATCTTGGACAACCTCAATTTTTTCTCCATTTATTGTGAAGTTGCGTGCTGACCCAGTCGTAAGGATTTTTGTTTTGTTGATGTTTAGTCGCAACCCATATTGAAGGCTATGATCTTTGACCTTCATCAGTAAATGTTTTAAATTCTCTTCACTTTCAGCAAGCAGAGTTGTGTCATCTGCATAACGCAAGTTGTTAATGAGTCTTCCTCCAATCTTGATGCCGCGTTCCTCCTCATAAAGTCCAATTTCTCAGATTATTTGCTCAGCATATAAATTGAAGAGATAGGGTGAAAGTATACAGCCCTGACGCACACCTTTCTCAACTTTAAACCACTCAGTGTCTCCTTGTTCTATTCGAACAACTGCCTCCTGGTTCATGTACAGATTTCTCATGAGCACAATTAGGTGTTCTGGTATTCCCATTTTCTGAATTGTTATCTATAATTTATTATGATCCACACAATCGAATGCCTTTGCATAGTCAATAAAACATAGATAGACATCTTTCTGATATTCTCTGCTTTCAGCTAATATCCACCTGACATCAGCAATGATGTCCCTAGTTCCCCGCCCTCTTCTGAATCCCACTTGATTTTCTGGTAACTCCCTGTCTATATACTGCTGCAGTTGCTTCTGAATGATCTTTAGTAGAATTTTGCTCGTGTGTGATATTAATGATATTGTCCGATAGTTTGCACATTCAGTTGGATCCCCTTTTTTGGGAATAGGCACAGCTATGGATCTCTTCCAGTCAGTTGGCCAAGTAGCCATTTTCCAAATCTGTTGACATAAGCATGTTAACACCTCCAGTGCTGCATCTGTTTGTTTAAACATCTCTATTGGTACCCCATCAATTCCTGGAGCCTTGTGTTTCGCCAGTTCTTTCAAGGCAGCTTCCACTTCGTCCTTCAACACCATTGGTTCCTCTTCTTATGCAACCTCTTGGAATGGTTGGTCATCTACCAGTTCTTTCTTGTATAATGACTCAGTGTGTTCTTCCTATCTTCTTTTGATGTTTCCTGCATCACTTAATATTTTCCCTGTAGAATCTTTCACTACTGCCACTCGAAGCTTGAATTTTTTCTTCACTTCCTTAAGCTTGAGAAACACAGAGCATGTTCTTCCCTTTTGGTCTTCTGCCTCCAGCTCCTTGCACATGTCATTATAGTATTTGTTTTTGTCTCCTTGAGCTGCCTTCTGAAATCTTCTGTTTAGTTCCTTAACTTCATCATGTCTTCCTTTTGCTTTAGCTGCTCGACATTCCAGGGCAAGGTCCAAGTGTCTCTTTTGACATGTACTTTGGTCTTTTCTTTTTTTCTTGTCTTTTTAAGAACTTTTTGCTTCCTTCTTGAATGATATCTTTTATGTCATGCCACAACTCTTCTGGTCTCCTATTGTTTGTGTCTAATGCATTAAACCTATTTTTGAGGTGGATTCTGAACTCAGGTGGGATATACTCAAGGTCATACCATGGCTCTCGTATACTTGTTCTAATTTTCTTCAGCTTCAGTTTGAACTTGCATATGAGAAGTTGATGGTCTGATCCACAGTCAGCACCTGGTCTTGTTTTGACATTTTGTACAGAGCTTTTCCATCGTCTCTTTCCACATATGTAGTCAATTTGATTCCTGTAT